>OW028698.1:0-5000 GCA_932294315.1 Epinotia nisella | reverse complement strand
GGTTAGGTTAGGTTAGGTTAGGTTAGGTTAGGTTAGGTTAGGTTAGGTTAGGTTAGGTTAGGTTAGGTTAGGTTAGGTTAGGTTAGGTTAGGTTAGGGTAGGTTAGGTTAGGTTAGGTTAGGTTAGGTTAGGTTAGGTTAGGTTAGGTTAGGTTAGGTTAGGTTAGGTTAGGTTAGGTTAGGTTAGGTTAGGTTAGGTTAGGTTAGGTTAGGTTAGGTTAGGTTAGGTTAGGTTAGGTTAGGTTAGGTTAGGTTAGGTTAGGTTAGGTTAGGTTAGGTTAGGTTAGGTTAGGTTAGGTTAGGTTAGGTTAGGTTAGGTTAGGTTAGGTTAGGTTAGGTTAGGTTAGGTTAGGTTAGGTTAGGTTAGGTTAGGTTAGGTTAGGTTAGGTTAGGTTAGGTTAGGTTAGGTTAGGTTAGGTTAGGTTAGGTTAGGTTAGGTTAGGTTAGGTTAGGTTAGGTTAGGTTAGGTTAGGTTAGGTTAGGTTAGGTTAGGTTAGGTTAGGTTAGGTTAGGTTAGGTTAGGTTAGGTTAGGTTAGGTTAGGTTAGGTTAGGTTAGGTTAGGTTAGGTTAGGTTAGGTTAGGTTAGGTTAGGTTAGGTTAGGTTAGGTTAGGTTAGGTTAGGTTAGGTTAGGTTAGGTTAGGTTAGGTTAGGTTAGGTTAGGTTAGGTTAGGTTAGGTTAGGTTAGGTTAGGTTAGGTTAGGTTAGGTTAGGTTAGGTTAGGTTAGGTTAGGTTAGGTTAGGTTAGGTTAGGTTAGGTTAGGTTAGGTTAGGTTAGGTTAGGTTAGGTTAGGTTAGGTTAGGTTAGGTTAGGTTAGGTTAGGTTAGGTTAGGTTAGGTTAGGTTAGGTTAGGTTAGGTTAGGTTAGGTTAGGTTAGGTTAGGTTAGGTTAGGTTAGGTTAGGTTAGGTTAGGTTAGGTTAGGTTAGGTTAGGTTAGGTTAGGTTAGGTTAGGTTAGGTTAGGTTAGGTTAGGTTAGGTTAGGTTAGGTTAGGTTAGGTTAGGTTAGGTTAGGTTAGGTTAGGTTAGGTTAGGTTAGGTTAGGTTAGGTTAGGTTAGGTTAGGTTAGGTTAGGTTAGGTTAGGTTAGGTTAGGTTAGGTTAGGTTAGGTTAGGTTAGGTTAGGTTAGGTTAGGTTAGGTTAGGTTAGGTTAGGTTAGGTTAGGTTAGGTTAGGTTAGGTTAGGTTAGGTTAGGTTAGGTTAGGTTAGGTTAGGTTAGGTTAGGTTAGGTTAGGTTAGGTTAGGTTAGGTTAGGTTAGGTTAGGTTAGGTTAGGTTAGGTTAGGTTAGGTTAGGTTAGGTTAGGTTAGGTTAGGTTAGGTTAGGTTAGGTTAGGTTAGGTTAGGTTAGGTTAGGTTAGGTTAGGTTAGGTTAGGTTAGGTTAGGTTAGGTTAGGTTAGGTTAGGTTAGGTTAGGTTAGGTTAGGTTAGGTTAGGTTAGGTTAGGTTAGGTTAGGTTAGGTTAGGTTAGGTTAGGTTAGGTTAGGTTAGGTTAGGTTAGGTTAGGTTAGGTTAGGTTAGGTTAGGTTAGGTTAGGTTAGGTTAGGTTAGGTTAGGTTAGGTTAGGTTAGGTTAGGTTAGGTTAGGTTAGGTTAGGTTAGGTTAGGTTAGGTTAGGTTAGGTTAGGTTAGGTTAGGTTAGGTTAGGTTAGGTTAGGTTAGGTTAGGTTAGGTTAGGTTAGGTTAGGTTAGGTTAGGTTAGGTTAGGTTAGGTTAGGTTAGGTTAGGTTAGGTTAGGTTAGGTTAGGTTAGGTTAGGTTAGGTTAGGTTAGGTTAGGTTAGGTTAGGTTAGGTTAGGTTAGGTTAGGTTAGGTTAGGTTAGGTTAGGTTAGGTTAGGTTAGGTTAGGTTAGGTTAGGTTAGGTTAGGTTAGGTTAGGTTAGGTTAGGTTAGGTTAGGTTAGGTTAGGTTAGGTTAGGTTAGGTTAGGTTAGGTTAGGTTAGGTTAGGTTAGGTTAGGTTAGGTTAGGTTAGGTTAGGTTAGGTTAGGTTAGGTTAGGTTAGGTTAGGTTAGGTTAGGTTAGGTTAGGTTAGGTTAGGTTAGGTTAGGTTAGGTTAGGTTAGGTTAGGTTAGGTTAGGTTAGGTTAGGTTAGGTTAGGTTAGGTTAGGTTAGGTTAGGTTAGGTTAGGTTAGGTTAGGTTAGGTTAGGTTAGGTTAGGTTAGGTTAGGTTAGGTTAGGTTAGGTTAGGTTAGGTTAGGTTAGGTTAGGTTAGGTTAGGTTAGGTTAGGTTAGGTTAGGTTAGGTTAGGTTAGGTTAGGTTAGGTTAGGTTAGGTTAGGTTAGGTTAGGTTAGGTTAGGTTAGGTTAGGTTAGGTTAGGTTAGGTTAGGTTAGGTTAGGTTAGGTTAGGTTAGGTTAGGTTAGGTTAGGTTAGGTTAGGTTAGGTTAGGTTAGGTTAGGTTAGGTTAGGTTAGGTTAGGTTAGGTTAGGTTAGGTTAGGTTAGGTTAGGTTAGGTTAGGTTAGGTTAGGTTAGGTTAGGTTAGGTTAGGTTAGGTTAGGTTAGGTTAGGTTAGGTTAGGTTAGGTTAGGTTAGGTTAGGTTAGGTTAGGTTAGGTTAGGTTAGGTTAGGTTAGGTTAGGTTAGGTTAGGTTAGGTTAGGTTAGGTTAGGTTAGGTTAGGTTAGGTTAGGTTAGGTTAGGTTAGGTTAGGTTAGGTTAGGTTAGGTTAGGTTAGGTTAGGTTAGGTTAGGTTAGGTTAGGTTAGGTTAGGTTAGGTTAGGTTAGGTTAGGTTAGGTTAGGTTAGGTTAGGTTAGGTTAGGTTAGGTTAGGTTAGGTTAGGTTAGGTTAGGTTAGGTTAGGTTAGGTTAGGTTAGGTTAGGTTAGGTTAGGTTAGGTTAGGTTAGGTTAGGTTAGGTTAGGTTAGGTTAGGTTAGGTTAGGTTAGGTTAGGTTAGGTTAGGTTAGGTTAGGTTAGGTTAGGTTAGGTTAGGTTAGGTTAGGTTAGGTTAGGTTAGGTTAGGTTAGGTTAGGTTAGGTTAGGTTAGGTTAGGTTAGGTTAGGTTAGGTTAGGTTAGGTTAGGTTAGGTTAGGTTAGGTTAGGTTAGGTTAGGTTAGGTTAGGTTAGGTTAGGTTAGGTTAGGTTAGGTTAGGTTAGGTTAGGTTAGGTTAGGTTAGGTTAGGTTAGGTTAGGTTAGGTTAGGTTAGGTTAGGTTAGGTTAGGTTAGGTTAGGTTAGGTTAGGTTAGGTTAGGTTAGGTTAGGTTAGGTTAGGTTAGGTTAGGTTAGGTTAGGTTAGGTTAGGTTAGGTTAGGTTAGGTTAGGTTAGGTTAGGTTAGGTTAGGTTAGGTTAGGTTAGGTTAGGTTAGGTTAGGTTAGGTTAGGTTAGGTTAGGTTAGGTTAGGTTAGGTTAGGTTAGGTTAGGTTAGGTTAGGTTAGGTTAGGTTAGGTTAGGTTAGGTTAGGTTAGGTTAGGTTAGGTTAGGTTAGGTTAGGTTAGGTTAGGTTAGGTTAGGTTAGGTTAGGTTAGGTTAGGTTAGGTTAGGTTAGGTTAGGTTAGGTTAGGTTAGGTTAGGTTAGGTTAGGTTAGGTTAGGTTAGGTTAGGTTAGGTTAGGTTAGGTTAGGTTAGGTTAGGTTAGGTTAGGTTAGGTTAGGTTAGGTTAGGTTAGGTTAGGTTAGGTTAGGTTAGGTTAGGTTAGGTTAGGTTAGGTTAGGTTAGGTTAGGTTAGGTTAGGTTAGGTTAGGTTAGGTTAGGTTAGGTTAGGTTAGGTTAGGTTAGGTTAGGTTAGGTTAGGTTAGGTTAGGTTAGGTTAGGTTAGGTTAGGTTAGGTTAGGTTAGGTTAGGTTAGGTTAGGTTAGGTTAGGTTAGGTTAGGTTAGGTTAGGTTAGGTTAGGTTAGGTTAGGTTAGGTTAGGTTAGGTTAGGTTAGGTTAGGTTAGGTTAGGTTAGGTTAGGTTAGGTTAGGTTAGGTTAGGTTAGGTTAGGTTAGGTTAGGTTAGGTTAGGTTAGGTTAGGTTAGGTTAGGTTAGGTTAGGTTAGGTTAGGTTAGGTTAGGTTAGGTTAGGTTAGGTTAGGTTAGGTTAGGTTAGGTTAGGTTAGGTTAGGTTAGGTTAGGTTAGGTTAGGTTAGGTTAGGTTAGGTTAGGTTAGGTTAGGTTAGGTTAGGTTAGGTTAGGTTAGGTTAGGTTAGGTTAGGTTAGAGTTAGGTTAGGTTAGGTTAGGTTAGGTTAGGTTAGGTTAGGTTAGGTTAGGTTAGGTTAGGTTAGGTTAGGTTAGGTTAGGTTAGGTTAGGTTAGGTTAGGTTAGGTTAGGTTAGGTTAGGTTAGGTTAGGTTAGGTTAGGTTAGGTTAGGTTAGGTTAGGTTAGGTTAGGTTAGGTTAGGTTAGGTTAGGTTAGGTTAGGTTAGGTTAGGTTAGGTTAGGTTAGGTTAGGTTAGGTTAGGTTAGGTTAGGTTAGGTTAGGTTAGGTTAGGTTAGGTTAGGTTAGGTTAGGTTAGGTTAGGTTAGGTTAGGTTAGGTTAGGTTAGGTTAGGTTAGGTTAGGTTAGGTTAGGTTAGGTTAGGTTAGGTTAGGTTAGGTTAGGTTAGGTTAGGTTAGGTTAGGTTAGGTTAGGTTAGGTTAGGTTAGGTTAGGTTAGGTTAGGTTAGGTTAGGTTAGGTTAGGTTAGGTTAGGTTAGGTTAGGTTAGGTTAGGTTAGGTTAGGTTAGGTTAGGTTAGGTTAGGTTAGGTTAGGTTAGGTTAGGTTAGGTTAGGTTAGGTTAGGTTAGGTTAGGTTAGGTTAGGTTAGGTTAGGTTAGGTTAGGTTAGGTTAGGTTAGGTTAGGTTAGGTTAGGTTAGGTTAGGTTAGGTTAGGTTAGGTTAGGTTAGGTTAGGTTAGGTTAGGTTAGGTTAGGTTAGGTTAGGTTAGGTTAGGTTAGGTTAGGTTAGGTTAGGTTAGGTTAGGTTAGGTTAGGTTAGGTTAGGTTAGGTTAGGTTAGGTTAGGTTAGGTTAGGTTAGGTTAGGTTAGGTTAGGTTAGGTTAGGTTAGGTTAGGTTAGGTTAGGTTAGGTTAGGTTAGGTTAGGTTAGGTTAGGTT